>JAMPIV010005667.1:0-25000 GCA_024509875.1 Oreohelix idahoensis
GGTTTGAAGATTTAGTTAGTATTTTTGTTGATGTTATTTTGTGAAAGTTGGAGAATAAGGTTTTTATATTTTTTAATAAGAGTTTTTAGAGGATAGAGGATATTTTGTGAATTTTTTTGTAAAATTTTGATTTTTTGTGAATTGTTTAGGGGAAGATAATGGTGGGTATTAATAATTGTTTTTTAAATTGATTATTATGTTGAGAATAGTATTTATCAGAGTCAATATGAATTCTCACTGTCAAAGACATGGTACTGCCTAAATGTATTAATCGCGAGCGTGCTCAGAATATTTTAATGCCAGATGTTGAAATGACCATGCTCAGATGGTGGATTTACTCGGAAGATATGGAGAAGATACTCTCAATAATCGACTAATGTGAAAAGCGATTACTCAAAAATTCCTTAGATTCTGCAGTGAGCAGAATCTGATCATTACAACACAAAGTTCCCCCATAAGCGCATACATGCATACACTAGATGTGAACCAACAAAGAATGAGAAGTCAGTGATCGACTATGCCATTGTTCGGAGAAGCTCATTCAAATATGTCCGAGATGCAAGAGTCTGGAGGGGGCCAGAGATTGGAAGTGATCACTACCTGCTAACAATCAAAAGAACAACTGAAAGAGTTGCTCAGCCTAGGAACTGCCCAACATCACGCAAGAAACCAAGTAAACGAGCAGGAGAAATGAGCATTAGGACCTACAAGCTGAGAGAGCCAGAAATTAAGACCAGATATCAGGGGCTTATTGCTACAGCGGTGAGCAAAACACAGAAGCAAACGACCTGATGACTTGGAAACCCATGGCTGGAATTAAATTCAAGGATATCATAAAGACAGCTGCTGCAGAAGCATGCGGTGAAGTCCGACTTGGGAACCAGAGAAAGAGGACACCTTGGTGGACAGAGGAAGTCAAAGAGAAAATAAGAGAGAAGAAAATGGCATGGAAACAATACTTAGGAGCTAAAAACACACAGGACAAATGGAAAAATATAGAGAATATGTGACACTCAGAACAGAAGTAAAGAACAAAGTGCTAGCAGCAAAACAGAAGTCCTGGGAAGAATTTGGAGAAAAGCTAGAAAAAGATGCACAAGAAAACCAGAAATTGTTCTATAAGACCCTAAAGAACATGAGGAAAGAAAAACAATGCCCTCTCAAATTTATAAAGGACAAGCAAGGCAAATTGCTTACTGCCCCGAAGGAAGTAATGGAAAGATGGAAAGAATATTTCTCAGAACTCCTGGATGGTGAGCATGGTGAAGCATCAGAAATGATAACCACTAGCACAGAAGAGAAAACCAATGATGATGAAGATGACATAAAGATGGAAGAACTGAGGGCAGCACTAGAGAAAATCAAGATGGGCAAAGCAGCAGGGCATGATGGTATAACACCAGAAATGGTTAAGTACATGGGAGCATCAGGCGACCTATTACTCTTAAAGGTCCAACAGGCAGCATGGTGCAACAAGACCATACCAAAGGATTGGGAGATTGCCATCATAACACCAATTTTCAAAAAGGGTGACAATCGACAATGTGGAAACCATAGAGGCATATCCCTTCTCAGTGTCCGTGGTAAAATCTACTCTAGAATCCTAGAGCAGAGACTCCGACGCCTAGCTGAGCCACAATTGGATGAGGTCCAGTGCGGATTCCGAGCAAACCGAAGTACTCAAGACCTAATCTTCACACTCAGACAGTTGAGTGAAAAGGCCCTTGAGTATAAGAGTGAGATCCATCTTTGTTTCATAGATCTGGAAAAGGCGTTTGACAGGGTCCCCTGGAGCAAACTTTGGGACTGTTTGGCAAGGAAGAATATTCCAGCACCTCTGATTCATGCTATACAGAGCTTCTACAAGTCTTGCAGAAATTATGTGAGGACAGCAAACCATAAGTCAGAAGAGTTCAGGACCACCACTGGTGTAAGACAAGGTGATATCCTATCACCTTACGTCTCTTCATACTCCTTATGGACGATGTCATCAAGGCATGTAAGGAGAGAACAAGAAAGTATTCAGTGGGGTACTGGAAGATGAGACAGGTCTATATTTCGGAGCTGGCATTTGCTGATGATGTTGCCCTGATTGCTAAATCAGAGGCACATCTCCAATCCAACCTGCAAGTCTGGAAGGGAAGAGCTGGAGAAGAGAGGGATGGTCATAAGCAGCTCTAAAACAAAATCCATGGTGATATCACGAGAAGAAAGAAAACATCAGATTAAGTTGGGAGAACAGGTCCTGGAGCAGGTCGACCACTTTAAATATCTCGGAGCTATTATAGACCGAAAGGGAGGCATCAAAGAAGAGTTGGCCACTCGAAAAGCAGCGGCTGGGAGACTTTTTCAGGCCATAAATCGTGGATTCCTCAGCAAGAAAGAGGTTGGTAAGAAAACGAAGATGGCTGTATACCGCTCCACCTATGTCCCAGTCTTGACATATGGATGCAAGTCATGGGCAATGACTACAACCCACAAAAGCCAGATCCAAACCTCAGAAATGAGGTATCTGAGGAAGGTGGTTGAAGTAACAAGAAAGAGACATGGTCCGCAACCAGACGATATGTCAAGGCCTAAAATCCCACCCCCTGCAGACCCAAGTAGAACAGTCCCAACTAAGATGGTTTGGCCATGTCTGGCAGAATGGGAGAAGATCGGCTACCACGACAAGCATGGGAAACAAAGAGCCAGGGGATCCAGACCTCCAGACGACCCAGAGTCCGCTGGGAGGGACAACATTAGACAACTTTGTTCTACACCCTCAAACGGTAGAAGGGAACGACTAGTAATAAGTAAAGAATAAATGATACAAAGAGTAAATCTTGATTACGATGAGGAATGGCGGAAACTTGTACGTATGTGCAAACTCAGCTAAGTCAAGTCATTCTCAGATCTTGTTCCCAAGAATTTGAGAGTTAAAATTTTGCAGCACGCTCACGACACTCAGTGTCTGACATATTGGTTATTTTTCCCGTACAAAAGTCAAGAGTTCTGGGCGGCTTACTTTTGGCCTTTTGTAAATCAAAGACATACGGATTTATTGTCGATCTTGTATATATGTCAAGAAGTCAAATCCAAAGTCCACTCCCATGCTGCACCTATCAGCTGCAGACATCCCTATATCGGAACCATATCAGAAAATGGCGATAGACATCATTGGTCCATTTAAGATCAAATCTGCTAGAGGACATCAGTTTATCATAAGTGTGTGACATTTGCACACGTTGGCCAAGGCCATTCCTCACTATCGTCTATCTATCTCTCTTACTACCTTGCTGACATTGCAGATGCTTTTTGGCTTATATTTTTCTTTCTCGTCTAGATATTACCCCGGAGAAATATATCAAGCACCATGGGTGGCAACCAACTAATTATCGGATACATGTCTCAAATAATGTCTCTCACAGATAGAGAGATCTTTGAGTAATGTACTATCATCCTATGGTCCAATGGGATGGTCGAACGGCTAAAATAGAACCACTGAACACAACGACAAAACTAACTAGGGAAGATAACTTGAGGATCATCCTCAAGATTGGGACAGGTTTTACCTGCGGCCCCCTCTTTGCTTACAGAGGACCCCCAATGAACATAACAGGATTTATCTTTCTCGCCCTATTGAACTTGTCATTGGGCGCGCGACCGGCGCGTGGTGCCTCTAAATTCTTGGTTGCATACAACATGAATCTGCCAGAAAACCGCTGAGTACATATTACCGATGACTACAACAATCTTCTTACGAATATGTCATCATATGCGCCTGAACTCCAAAAGATATAATCTGATAGCAATCAAATTATGGGCAAGACTATCTTCCTTCTCTGAATTTGCCTACACGAGCAAGGCAAGACAATTTGCCAATAAGCCCCGCCAAAAGCAAATCACCTTACGGTTACATAATGAACAACTTTACAAGTCCGGGTACAACAGCAATTTGATTTTGCTACCTTTGTAATGGAGAAAACAGACATTCAACTATAATAATTCTTGAAAGGTCCTAGTACTGACTTTAAGACGTGACAGATTAACATGCTAATCCCCGATGTCTGACTACATGTCGATATTGACCTGGTGAAAGTCAATAAAACCGAAGGCTCCGACATCAATATGCTTACGGAATTCCATGAACGTCCGGCTATTCCTAAACAGCCACTTATTCCCATTCCAACGGGACGAATACACGCAGTCCAACCATGGTCATTACATCATTACCTGGTCCCATTAAGAACGGATGTAGGAAGGATAAGTTTTTCTCCCACAGATGTTAATCTCTCCACGTCCCGATGATGCCCGACTTCTGTCTAGTTGAATCAATGGAATAAAATGTGTACTTGGTCTCTCCTGATTTATCTCTAGGAGAACAGCAAACAATTTTTCGTGCTATGTTTTACAAGAACATTTCAGGATGCTCCCTTAGCCTTGACATCCCTTGGACAAAACTCAAAGTCATTTGTAACATTGACATTCTAATCTACACTGAACCATAATCCTATTAAGGGATCAAGACCTTGATCTCTATCCCTAATACATTTTTCATAGCAGCAGGTTTTGAGTAAGAGGTTCTTTGGATAGAAGATGATAAGATTACAAAAATCACGCTGAACACCCATCCAATTCTCACTGCATATTCTTCGCCGATGTTTAGTGGTTCGAACAAAAGAAGATACAACTAGACACATAGCGTATCATTATGATCGGAGTTCCCCCCTCGCCACCCTACGCAAATACAAAGATCAATTCCTCACTGCAACTTTTTGACTGCTGAACCTCAGAAAGTCCTTCATCCTAGGAAAAGCTAATACTTCTACTCGCAGCGAATCATCTTCAAACTATCCCTCACAAACTAACTAACACCACTATGAAATTTTGTCGAAAGTAGATTTTGACGGCAAGTTCCTTATAATCTGAACGCAGTGCCAAACCACATTACGGCTTTTTCTAATCACCTAGAGGCCTGAAACCAATGAAATTTCATTCCATGCCCCTTTCGGCCATTATGAACGCACCAGCCTAACATTTCGTAACGCATGGGATGCTTCCGAATCCATATCTTATCTGGTCAGAGATGTCATGTTATGTTCGGTACCTATACGAATACTGATCTTTTTTTTATCCAGAGCGATACAGGTGTAGGAGGAAGCATATCCACCTATTGCGAGGGTTAAGTTTAATTACTGACGAAACTACAACGCGATGCGAATATAACCTGAACACGAGCGAAAGACCCTCATAGCCAACCATTGGCGAGTTGGATATGAATGAGCGAGACATTTCTTGGTTATCCTAGGACCATCTGATTCAGGTGACATGGTATATCCTAAAGGACAGAGGACCATACTATCACTAAAGCATCCTTAACAACATCATATTCCTACAGACTAAAAGAGGCCCAAGTGCGAAGTCTCTTAGGTCTTATTCCATATATTCTAATGTGAACCTTAGATCATTCCGAAATACCTACTCCACTATTCATGGCACCTCTTTTCAACACTACAAGAAAGAAAGGTCCGGCTTAAAAGGTCCACTTGGTTCAACAAGAATGCAATCCTCTTTGGATTAAGATTAAAAAATTTGGTTTTCAACTCCACCTATTTTTCTAGTGTTTAACCATACTACCAGAATAAGAGACATATTATGTTCTTCGTATGACCGCTTCATCAACTGGGATTGGGAGCCGGCACTATATGCAAGAGCAGTACAATCTTGAGAAAACTCTAGCGGCATCACATGTACACAATGAAGTATACTCTCTAGACAAACTTAATGCTGCAGAAAGGAAATTATTCGACGTTTTTAGATCCGATGAGCGCTATTGGCTATAGTTAATACGTAGAGAGTCCAGAGAATTACTCACACTTACTAGAAGATATCCTGTCACTAGAGCGCACATTTCATATGTCAGAAAACCGAGACAGAAAAATAGCTCTACCTCTACGACCGGCTATCACAAGAATCGGTCCAAAGAATCTGAGAAGAGTACTCGAGGTCCACACAAACAAATGCACATTGCGACCCTACTCATCAATAATCGCACTAATAGTTTCATTTCTCACAGCCTCTCTACCGTAACCAAGCAATCACTTTTCGGAACGTCAGCGAGCTAGATCTTCCGATGGATGATCAGATAATCAGCTGATCGTCCGCTCACAGAACAACTCTTTGTCCTAGATGCCCACATGATTCCACCTAACTGATAGAGGACTCCTTGGGGTACGATGGACACGTTCTTATACACAACAAATCCTCCATACTTCTGATTCACACAAGTCTTTTATCTTTTGTCTATAATCAAGTGATAAACTGATCGACATCTGATCAAATCTATATGTAGATTGTAGCAGGTACGATCATCTGACGAGCGTCATTCCACTAGAACCTATCAATAATGCACTGGCTGATACTTCGTTCGACTTTACATGACTTTACAATTCCTCAATTTTTGGTCAAATCATGCTACATTAAGCATCAGTGCTTTAACATAATGAAAATTAATAGATATATGCATTGTGTCATTTGCCAGTATAGCATTGTAGTATACGTGGTGCACCTCCCTGGCGCGAGAACATAAATTAGTCACACTTGGATAAGAGCAATAACTTTTCGTCACTACGATGGAGGATAGTATTCGTGACTCTATTATTCTAAAACACAAAGTTCGATCTATGCTTCGAGACTTTGCCTTACTTTGGATAAATTAATAAATTGTGCTCTTACATCTAATCATAAACTAAGCCTGGCGCATATATGTCTTTCAGGCGTTGTGAGAGCACTATTGTATGTTGCCTCGAAGATGAAGAAAAAAAAGTAATTTTCATTTTTTGTACCCCGGGGGTTAGCGTGTGTAGTCTGGTTGACGCACCATAAACAGATTACTGTGATGCACAGATTCAGTACTTATATTCATCACACAAAGGTAAAAGTGTATTTATTATTGTCGGAGGGAAGTTATTTGTATCTTTTAGAATACACGATGGCTTACTCTAATCTTAAGGCAGACCAGATAATATCACGCCATCTTAGTGCGATGTTGATTTACCTTTTGTTATAACTTGGGTTATCTTCACCCTGGAGTATTTTCGTGAATTGAACTTGGCGTATGAATCTAGTTCTTTCGTTATCAAGTCTGTCCTTCTGTTTGTGGAACTTGCCAGGAAGAACAGATTGTTCTTAGCTGTAGGTTTATGCAGGAATGATTTATGGTCCGTGGTCTTATGTTTACTCTGTGTCTGATTTCATAGACGATATCGGTCTTGATAATCTCGTTGTATATCTTTGGTATGTCTAGGATAGTAGGAACTATTTTTCTTGTAGCTGAACTTTTGAGGTCACAGATTGACGTTTCTTTCTTTCTGCGCATCGATACCGTAGACACATGAAAGATCAGTGCTTCACGGTGACTAAATGCGAGATTCCTGGCCGAAAGCCAATGGATGAAGACCTTCGCTGTCCCCAGATCGGTGTGATCTCAGATGATTTGTGTATGGGAAGTTAGATTGATTTCTGATATGTTTATTCAGTCTACATAGAGTTTTCCCCTGTGTTCTATTCTAGTAAACGAGCCACGGATGAGGGGCGTATGATGTTCTGCTAGTGTTTTCTTTTCCCATCGACACAGCGTAAAGAGCGAGATCTATTTTACTGAATTATTTTGTCCGTCCTAAGCGCTGTTAGACTGGGCAGTTACGTCCTACACTAGAGATTCAATCCTAATAAGCCAATATGGTCGGAGATGATAGTGTTCACACCCTTTGATAGCACACTGTAAATGAATTGTATGGCAGCATTTAAGATGGAAAGAAATATGCTGATTTCTTGTAGAAACATTTGTTCGTTTTTGAACAACAGTCTTCTATTGAAAGATTTTGCAAATACACATCAGTTTATAGTGAGCGATGCTCAAAAGGGAACCACCCCCGCCCCCCCAAACGGAAGCAATTTATCCCCCCCCCCCCCCCCCCCCCCCCCCCCCCCCCCCCCCCCCCCCCCCCCAAGACCCTAACTTTTTTGTCGATTTCATCAATCAGTCGAGATCGGGGTTGGCCCCTTTTTATTACAAAGGTTGCATGATTAAAGTTGAGAATCAATCACAGTATATAATAATGACAACCCCATTACTGGGTGGCGTTAATCTTTATCTTCAGTTTAAATTTGCAGAACTATTTCCTAATGGATTCCGTTCGCTAGATAAAGAGGTTTATGTCTATGGAGGTCATGGCTTGTACTCACAGTATTTTTAACTGTCCACGCTTCGGTCATTAATTGGCCTGATTATTATATTGATTTCATCAGTGGAAATTCTAAGTGCTTCTGTATTACAGATTTCCATTGTGCATTTGGTTATATCCATACATGAATGCTTACTTTAAGATGGTTTGGAACATTGAATCAACATCATTATGCATAGATTTTATGCTCAGAAACAAGTGTTCCTGTAAACTATACATTGTACTGTCTAAGTGTTGTGCGTCCATATTAAACAGGTAATAAAAACGATCCACAGAGTACACATCCATACTTGACTTTACACCAGTGGAATGAGATGTTGAGAGTCCTGTGAACCCTGTCAGAAAACTGTCATCCATTCGCCGTATTGATCATTATTGATGTGTTTACACTCTCACACCATTGCATTCAGAATATAGGCCACTATAACAGTACCCACCTTCTGGACAGGGCCCCAATCAGTCGGCTAACCCTGACCCCATTTACAGAACAGTGAGATTTGGACAAGCAATATCAACAAATAAACCAGTCCATTGTCAATCTGGTTGCAAGAAAACAAGCTTTCTCAATGTGATGACCGAAAATTATACCATTATCAATGTGGTTAGACCCACTTCTTCCTGGGTCAACTGCACAGTGGAATTTTGAAAGTCAGCTACTGAGACCAACCGTATCCTGTGGCCTGATACGACACACCAGCAGTACAGACTTAACAGTCGATGTCAGCATCGAACCTGTGCCTCATCGAACGATCATGCAAGTAAATAGGTCAGGCGCTCGTTGAATCATACGGTATTTTACATAAAACAACCAGCATTACACAATCAAAGTTGAGCATATATTTGAGACTGGTGTTTTGCGAAATGTAAACAGTGCAACTGAAGCGAAAGAAGTCCCTAACTTGTGATTCTTAGGAACAGTAAACGGTGATTTTCCTAGCACTGCCATAGTTGTGTGTTGACCTTTAATAATTATAGGCCATAATTAATTGTTTTTAATAAAGTACCATAAATACATGTACCCAATATAACTGAGCCTTCTATCTGCAACACATTCTACCCAACACATTTAATTATATTTATGTATTTATGCTATAATGCATTTAATTCACGAGCGATGATCTTAGTACCAATATGTTCTAAATATGACTGCATTCCTTGCTCTGTATCCATACTTGTATACTTATAGGCGTAGAATCTGTAGCGCAGAGAGACGTAATGGGTAAGCGCGTGATTCCATATTGGTCTAATACCTTTTAACGGTTCTGATAGAGAGCGCAATTTATTTCAATTAATTTGAGATCTCGCTATTGTGCATCTAGCAACCAAATCGATCGTATGCTAAGTTTTTGTTAGCGTCTGTGAAGACAAGTGCTTATCGTTTTGTTGAAGTGTGATTCCTTTTTCTTCTCTGTCTCTTTAGTTCTTTGCGAGTATCTATCTCTTTCTCTGCGGTTATGTATCTCTGCTATTAATGTGGCGATAGTAGCGTCCCATTCCTGTCTTCCTCACGAGAGCGCGCGCGTTTCAACCAGAGTATTCTATAGCATCCGAAAACTTATACAATTCTTACACACCAATAAAATCCTCATCTCTAGCTCCCCATATTTTTTTATTTTATGTTTATTCACCTCATGCAGAGTTGTATGCTATCAACAAAGGACACTAGTATTCATGAGTGATAATACTTTTCAATGTGATTTACCATATCTTAGCGATGACCAGTACAACCGAAAACATATATCTCTCTACTGAAATTAAGGTTATCTACGATCTCGAGTAAACACAGCGTTAAGCAAACATCACTCACCTCAAGTACTATGGTATATAATTGCGTACTCCTGATAGTATAGCGTAGAGAGCTTCAATAACTAGAATAGACGACACGTAACGGTAAAGAAGGAGTATCGTTGTGTCTAAACAATAAGAGTATAGGAAGGAATATGATTAGTTATTAAGAGTTTGTAAACGTAGAGATATTACAAGATTCGTCAAAAGTTCTATGAAGTTTGAACGGGGAGAGTCAAAATCAGAAAAATGGAGCGAGGGTGATTGGGTAAGGGGGGTATAGGGGTGTTATTGATTTTGATTATATGGGGGTAATTGAGCTGTAGTATTTTCTGGGTACACCGTTTGATTAGAAAAGACCTTAGTTAAAAGGAGCTTGTTTCCCCTACAGTTATTGGGATAAAGGAGCTGATTGGAGTCAAGCATTAAGAGCTTGTTTCCAATTTTAATTTGGAGATATAATAATTAAACGTAATCTTCGTGACGGTGATAGGGGTGTGATTTTTACAGGTTATTGTCAGTTTATTTGTTTTATGATAGTGGTGTGCGAGATGATATAGGTTTGGTTCCCTTGTAGAGTGTAAATTAATATGAATTAGTAACATCTTGTGAGATATAAAGAGGATTTAGTAGATACGAGTGAGGACAAGTCAAATTTAGGCACAGAGTCGCATGGGAGCGAGTGAGCTGTCTATTTGATAGTTTAGTGAGCAGTCCTCCCTCACTAGATCAGCAAACCGGTTATAATCTGTTTCTCAAAGACTATTCCTATCTCACTTCTGACAACAAATAGCTCGAATATTGTGCTTTGTCATTCCCCACGCCGCTCAGACCGACACTCACCGATTTGGTGATTCTGTCGCCTCAACGCGAGAATACATGAATATCAGCCTACACATAATGGAAAATGGTTTGGGAGTTTTTAGAGGGGCCAATACACAGACAACTGCACACAGCGCGACGAGAGAAAGAGCGTGATCTAAGATACCATTTATTATTCATAAAGGAGTCACACACATTAGATTGTACATTTTACAGGTCAAAAACTCAAAAGGTTACTAGAATGACAAATATAACGCGCGTGCGTAAAGGTAATGGAGAGGGGTTATCTACTGAGGGAGAAGAAAAATAACCAGCCCACATCTCTACTCGCGGCGATTTTATTTGGTGGGTGAATGTTTGGCCCGTTTAATAATTTACTAACAAAAAAAAAAGATAAACCCCAAAGGGGACCCGGTCCCAAAGACAAGAAAAGGGGGGGGGGGAAGGTGGTGTGATCCAGAGATTAGTCATTTAACCCACTGGTAAATTTATTACTATGAGGCAAGGGATTTACAGTAAATGGGGGGGGGGGAGTAGAGGAAAAGCTTAGGGTCTCAAGTGGCGCCCTTTAAATCAACAAATTTTTACGGAGGGAGGGGGAATGAACACAGTATTACACCCCCATACCGCTAGGAGAAGATCCCGTTACAAGAATATAATGCACCTTAATACTAGGTCCGAACTAATTAAAAGGGAAAGAAAAGATTAAATCTCCGCTCATTCAGATCTCCCCCCGCCCCAAAAAAACACATATGGCTGTTGGCCATCCGTGCCGAACGGCCAAGATCGTCGCTTCACACTAGCAGACTGTCTAGAATGTCCGGAGGTAAATTAAAAAGGTAGAATTACACTCAACGATGTCTACTAGGATCACTTCATATAAGCACAAGTATAGACAGCTCAGAAACACAAAACAGTCATGTAAACCAGTGCAGACAACCGATGACCCTAGCTTTAGATGAATGAGAGACACGTACATATGTGTCTCTTCCTTATTCTCTCTCGCCCACTTAAAATTGGAAGCGAGATCTTTCTATACTCACTGAGAAGTCTTATACAACTGCATATATGTCATAGAACCCAGAAATCGTCTAGGAACGACTTTGCATATGAAACAGTACTGCATGATGCGCGGACTAGATAATCTCGAATTGTAAACGTAAGAGCGCAAGTACATGTAGAGTCAAAGCCTATCTCTCGAAATTAAAAGCTGCAGATAGGCACATCTGCGCTATGGCGCCACGTACAAGAGGTGATTGCCGCTGAGTGTGGTTCCCTAAAAATTGTTTAGGCACCCCAAGCTCTACGAGCATGCTGCGCAGAATATAATTATCCGTCTCCAACGTGCATCTAGTCTGTATCCGCGAACGCATAAATTCTGCTCAGATCGCGCGAATCTGTTACCACTGACTATTCGCAGCATTTCATCGACAGCGATCACTGAGGACGAAAATAACTGCATAAAAAACCATTGCGGTAAGAGCTACTTCACACCACGGCGGCGTAAGTAGGGAATGGGGACTAGTTAGTCGACTCAACCGGTACGTGTGTGTAATGTGGAATGGGAGAGGTAGACAAAACTAGTGGCACTGCGTTCGTATTGATCGAGATTACAGTCACATGTCACTTGTGGGAACTGCAGTTCGTCTCAGGGGATGTGAGCCGCGGATGGGGTCTATGAATGATCGGTTTGTTATAGGAGCCAGGAGACTATGTCGTTCACAAATAAGGTTGCAGTGAATAAAATTTGTTCAGCTTCCAGTTTTCTTTAATGACTCCCCTCAGGGGTTGTAAATAGTATTTTACGCCCCAAGTGTTTTCGTGCTTTGGCTTTATTCGTCATTAAAATTTCAAGTCAGCGGGCGGCCTGCATTACAGGTCCCACCTAGTTTAGCTTTAAAAAAAGTAGGGTTCATATGTTAACTGGAGTTATCGAATTTGAGTGCAGAAACACTGTATACCTAATTCGCAGCGATAATTGCTGGATAGCACCCACGGTTGAATGGATCGTTCACGAATGAAAGATAGTTGCAAAACAAGAAATGCATACAAATTAATATTATACTCTGACAAACGCGATAAATTCGACAGTTAGCCTATTTAATTATTAGCGTCGTCAATTAACAATCGGGAAACACTTCCCGTTGAGTTCAACAAACATAATCTAAAGCACATCTATCTATCTGCAAATCCGGATTTCCGCTCAATTGTAAAGGAAATACTTTTAACGACGAGCCCCCCCATCCCGCCCACCTGAGCAACCCACTCCCACACAGAACTCTTCAAAACATCGACCTCCCGCCTTAATAACGCGGTTAAATTTGACCTGGACCAACAATCCATGGAAATTATACATTGCCCCCCCCCCTCGAACCGACTCCGATCCACTCCCGAAGTCTAATGTAATACAATTACGTGCTGCCCGCAGACAACGTCACACGCAATACTGGCTCCAAATAACACACACACACTTGGTACCCCCCCGGAAATCGGGGCAGCTAATTCCCGCATCCTATGCTTAGTGAATACATGCAGGATTCTGTCTCAGAGCGAACGATACAAAATTCGCATTTTTAGCACAACTTTCTCTATTTACCTCCCCTTCCTCGATACCATACCGGCACTGAATCCACCATTGCTAATGATTAGGTTTATAAACTGATCCTTTCGTGACCCGTTGAGGCAAGCTCACTCTCTATCTATACTCAGCCGCCACGTGTGTGACTAGACCACACGCGCCCGAGGGATTGCGCAAACGGGGTTGTGTTGGCCGGCGCGGGACGAGAGGGCCGACTACACACACAAACACACGGATCACACTCTCACACTGCTCCCCTGGAACGCAACACACAACAAATCCCTTATACCCACCAACACACAAGAGGCGCGAACGCGTATCACGCGAAAACAAACAGACAGCCGCGCTGATCGAGACCCCCTAACTCCGTGGCACGAGCTAAACCTCTCCCCTGACCCTTTAATCGTGTAGCAACGCGCTGCGCATATAGAATTCTGAGATCTGTCCCTGTCTTTTGATGCCCGTGCCACTTTTTCTAGAGCTGATTGGCAAAACTGCCGCCACCAGGCAGTCGTGACAAGCCAGATGAAGAAAAGCGAGTGATCTGCTGTTACTAATTTCTCTAGATAACAGGAAGTGAGTCTGTGGGCCCGTCCTCCTCCCCCCACCCCCGACTTTAAGAAAAGATTGCTATAAATCTGGCACACACACCCCAGAGACCGATACGTCTGCGTGGCATAGCGAAAAGTCGTGATTTTAGAGTCTCTCCATATCAAAGGCCACCGCATCTCAAAGATTCACAAGAAAGATAGCGAGGCTACATACCCACATATCCAGACTCTCCGTAAAATCCCTCGTGAAATGCTGCATGCGGCTTACTATAGTTACACATCAGAGATAACCAGGTGGCGCCTCAAAAGTCGTCATGAGACGGGCCAATATTCTGTTATCATCCTTCGACGTCAGGGGAAATTCATTTGTCCAACTTAGACGTACCGTCACAGGTGATCTAGTCACCACTATGGTATAACATTATGTCGACTTTAGCATTACTTCATTGAGTTATGGGGAAATCCCTAGGCACAGACTGGTGATAAGTTACCCCCCCCCCCCCCTACCAGTCGGGCGAGGGATGACCCCCCCCAGAGGGGGAAAGCGACCCCGACAGCGTGCGCGTGTAGCCCCCACGAGAGGAAAACAAAAGCAAGAGGATAAAAGAATGGAATTAGACCATTTTGAAGCAAAAGAAATTGCAGATGCCCAAGTATCCGTGAAAGCCCGAGATTCCCACGAATGGACATCCTACCGAAAAAACAAAAATAAAGTTTGGGCTGGATCCCTGACACAACCCCCCCCCGACTAAGCTGTGCGCGAGAGAATGCGAAGAACAAAAGAGATTAGACAGAGAAAGCATCCCAAGCAGAACCAAAAGAAAAGAGATTAGACAAAGAAGCTGAACCCCCCGATTAGATCAGCTCCCCCCCCTTGCCACCCCCCGATGCGCGTGTACGTGAGCAGATAAAGCAAACAAGAGAACAGAAGGAAAAACTTTAGTAGCATCCCCCCCCTAGAAAAAATTGAAATCTGGACCAAATAGAGGAGACAAATGTCCAACAGCGCCTCCCAAGTGGTAAATGGTAAACCCTTTACTTACACCCGCCCCAACCGCCGCGTCCCCCCCCCCCTCACCAGACGTTCCAACACCCCCTCCAGTGATGACATAACCGAGAGAGCTGGCGCTGGATATCCATCACGAATCCCCCGGCCATCCTTGCCTACGAGCTCATAATGTGGATAAATTCAGCGAACCCTCCCCCCCCCTTCATCAAAAATTGAAAGAGTGATTCCCTCTCTTACTAGTAGTTTAAGGTTTTGGTTGCCGAGATAACGACAAGAGTACCCCTATGAACTTCTGAGGGTATCAGAGCATGCTTTTATTGAAAGAAATAGACAACATTCCAACCTCAGGCCATTACCGTACTATTTTGTTTTAAGAATAATGGTACCTGAACTTCAGGGGTGAGAGCTAGAATTCGCACAATTCAATTGGCAAGGTCCCCACCATACCATTACATTTAACAGTGCCCCGTTCCAGTGGACTGGAGCGTCCACAACGATGAAAAGCCCACATATGAAAAGCCACCCAAGTGGAACTTCTCCGCTCATGACATAGATTATGTCACAGTAAGCGTGAAATAAAACCATTACCTTATGAATATTCTACATGATGCGAGTAACCCAAGACAACTTCCAAAAGCAATATGGAACCAAATATTGTACTCGGCCAATACGTCCACGCTTCACATCCGGACTCGTAACTTTTACGACAATGCTAACCCGTTAAAGATACGTATGCCATTTGCATCATGCAACACCATACCCACCCTAATTATTTCACATACAAATCCCGTCACTGGACCCCCAAAAACAGGTTTGATAAAAAAAGGGTAACCAATAACTTAGCCCCCTTCAAAGCCCCCATAAGGTTAGACCAGTCGATTTTCAGGGTTCTTCTGAGACGAAAGCTACTGGAGACGCAGACCCGATCCCCCGACTGACGACCCTGTCAATTCACGGAGGTTGCCCCTCTCCCGATACATTAGAAAGGAATTTCCGCAGAGGATCGTCCCATTATATATGAAAACTAATCCAAGTTCATCCATCATGGAGCACCACCAGATCGATACATTATAGAAGAATAACTCATTATAATGCAGATAATGATTAATGGTAACCATGAGAGAACATAATGCCTGCATACCCAAATAGGTTTACAATAGAGGAAACATAAAATGAATTACACAGAGGCAATAAAATACCCTCGCAGCGATTCCCGTAACTCATCACAATCTTCCCAAAAAACCATCAATCAGCAATCTATCAAGAGCAAACATCTGCACGGAGCAGAGATCACATGAAGCCTATAAACAGACCCCTAAAGATAATGAATAGATGACGCCAATCAATGCCATACCACTTGGCAACGCCTCTTGAACCCCTTTTTGATTTGGGCAGAGCATCTCAGTTGCCCCAAAGCAAAACATTAGTTTTGAAGCCCAACAAACGGTGTCCAGCTTTTAAATAGGCTGCCATCATCTCTTCCCACTCTTAGCCCTGCGTCCATTCTCGGCATGATGGAAGAGGTCCCATCTGCTTGCCCCTTACATAATAAGGTTTAGTAAATCCCGACAATCCACGTCTCACTGTTCCTTGATCATTCTGGAATGCACCAACAAGTTAGGTGTTAATCACGTTTCATGTACGTCCTTCTCCGTGCCACGACTGGCCCCGAAGTACAAAGATGTATAACATCGCCTGGCGGCATCCTTAGCACCTAACGAGAAAGTCGCAAAGCAGCATTAATGCGCTTCATGCATTACAAAAGTAACGGCCCCCCTACCCGCACACATCTGCTTTCACAATTAGATGAAGCACGCATAAAAGCTGCCGATCCCGCAGTAGATCGCTGATCATTTACCAATCCGACCACGATAATCACGCCACACGGAGTCAAAGATATGCACTCCGCAACAAATTCCCGTTCTGGGAAGAGAACAAATACCTATGCAAACTCCCCCCTACCAGATGCTGTATTTCACAAGCCTGTCACCCAGCTCAGGCTGCTTAATAATGCCACAAACATTCAGTCTAACGTGAAGATACACGCCCAACACCACACAGCATAACCAAGATGAATTACCTGGTATTTTCTCGTGACTCGTTTTATAAAACAGCAACGTGCAGGAGATCCGACACTAAAAGAAATTCTTCACGTCTTGCACCAACAAGGTAGTCGATACCCGAATAACGATACAAAGCGTAACTCTATGGATCTACAATGAGGAAGGCGTCCTTGTAGTAAGGTGCAAGACTCCCGCTAAGTAAAGTCAATATCTAAGATTCTTGTTTCCCAAGTAGTTTGAGATTAATTATTTGCAGCACACACACTCACCGAGACTCTCATGTGCTTGGACATAATAGGGTTTTTCCGTAACAAAGTCAAGAGTTTCCTGGCGGCTTTTCTTTTGGCCTTTTGTGAAAACAAAGACATTACGGAATTTATTGAGTATGACATCTTGTATAGTTATGTCCCAGAAGTCAAATCCAAAGGTCCACGCCATGCCTGCACCTATTCAGGCTGCAGAGACATTCCCTATTCGACCATTTCAGAAAATGGCGGATAGACATCATTAGGCGATCCATTTACAGATCAAATCTGTCTAGAGGACATACAGTTTATCCTTAACGTGTGTTGATATGTGCACCCGTTGGCCAGAGGCTATTTCCCTCCTGAAGAGCATTACACTAGCTGACATGCAGATGCTATTTTTTTGGCTTATATTTTTCTCGTTCTAGGATTCCCGGAGAAATATAATCAGACCAGGCACCCAACTAATATCGATAACCATGTCTCAAGTATGATGTCTACTCATGCAGAAAGAGAGATCTTTGAGTAGTAATCTATCATCCAATGGTCCCAATGGCGGTTCGAACCGGACCCTAAATAGAAACACTCAAAAACGTACTCTTAGGACGAAGATAACCTGAGGATCAAAACCTGCAAGATTGGGACAGTGGTTTTAACCCCGCTGCCCACTTGCATACAGAAGACCCCAATGAACATACGGGAATTTTTCATCCCCTTTGAACTTGTCATTGGCGCGCGACACCAGCGTGGCCCTATGTCTTTCTGCTTCATGATCCTCTAACCGTCTGATATCATATTACGATGACACAAAATCTTCTTACGAATATGTCATCAACGCCCTGCAACAAAAGATATTCCGAAGCATTCAAATTGGCAACTTCTTCTTCTGAATTTGCTAAACAGAAAGGCAAGACAATTTGCACAATAAAGAAACAGAACCTTACGAAACAACTTTGTCCTTGCTGACACAGCGCCCATTTGTTTTTTGCTACCCTAGTAGGGAAAACAGACTTCTTATTTCTTGAGAAGAAGGTCCCGTACGATATAAATCCTTGAAAATTACTCACGATGTTGACTTACCTTGTCGATATTGATGGAAAGCCCATCAAAACCTTCGCATAACCACATCAATATGCTTACGGAATTCACCAAAACGTCCAGATTAAATCTACAGCCTATATTTTTCCAGTCAACGGCACGATTCACCTCCAGTCGCAAACCATGGTCCATTAATAGGCTCATCAACTGTCCGTAATACAGTATGAGGTCAAATCAAGTTTTTTCAGATGTTTAAACATCTTCACTTCCGATAATTCCACTTCATCTTCTATAATCAGAATGGAAAAATGTTTACTGTCTTCTCCTGATTTATCTCTAGAAGAACAGCGACAAGTTTACGGCTATGATACAAACATTTCAGGATGTTCCTCAGCACAGACATCCGCAAGGACAAACACATGTCATTGTAACATGCACACACAAACTCCAACTGAACCATAATCCTATTTAGGGGTCCAGACCTTATCCTATCCCAAATAACAATTTTCCAGCCACAGGCTTGAGATTGCAGAGTGTGCAATGTTCATCCGCATAGATTCTTCAAACCCCCCACTGAAATCCATCCCTCTTGCAATTCCAATTCGCACATCATGGTTATTGTTCGAACATGTAAGACAATAAACATCCCGCCCTGCCCCACCCCTCTTTACAATGTGTGGGATCGAAGTCGCACGTATTCGCAATATGAATCAAGTTAACGAAAGTCTGATCGATCTGCTGAAACCCTATGCCCTAATAGTAATCCGACAGAAGAGGTCGTTCTACTGAGACTCAGCGCGCTCATGGCTATCCTTCTAAACAGTCTCACATTAGGCAGGGGGGTCACTAAACTGAGATTAAGGAGTCCAACTAGGATTGTGAGAGGCAAAGCACCTTTCCAGGATGGTATTATATGCATGGTGCCGGAGAACCAATTTACGAGCTGGGGTATTATTCTACACCCTAGAGGCCTTTTGTACAGTGAAATAGCGAAATCAAATGATCTGTGGGAATTTATTCAAGAGCTACAACCATGCCTTTCGGCCCTTAAGAAACAGCACCGAGCTAATAATTTCGCTACTTCATCTATTGCGTGGGGTCGGAATTCTCTACTCGTTAAAATCGTTCACGGAATGTCCATTCTGCGTATCTAGAGAGCGACCATCGTGATCGCTCTATGTTCGTCAGGCGATTACAGTTTGGACAGACCACACAATATCGAGGTTAGATTGAGATCTCTGCAATGAGATTACTGTCAAAACCTCGTACTGCGAGTAGCCTCCACCACAAACAACCCTACGAATGGCGCAGAACACCCTCAGCTTAACAGCCTGGCCCACCAGACGAGTAAATTTCTAGGGCAAAATCTCTCCCTTTCTCAATAGGCCAGTCGAGACGTGGATAATGTGCTTACTGTCCTAGAAGCACACAGAGTGCACCATAATATCACAAAGATACATAACATCTCTATTGAGAAATACTAAACCCGCAAGGAGGCTATACTACAGCAAGTGCTGCAGTCTCTTAGGTCTTATTCAATTAAATATGGAAGATAGCCATTCATGACCCTTCCGGGATCAATCTATCCTCTACTTCATGGCACCCTCTTACTACAACTACTAAAGAAATGTATACGGCTTATATGGATCCACTGTTCCCACAGGAATTGCCAATCCTCTTTATATAAGATTAAACAAAATCTTGTTTTATCAAACACCAACAAACCTATTTCTTATTAGTGTTTACTATACTTACCCAGATACAGAACATTTGTTCTTCGTAGTCGACCCGCTTCAATCCACTGATTTGGAAAGCGGTCAACTAAATGCAAAGAGTACTCTGAACTCTGCATCCTGTAATCGGAAGTATCTCCAGAGAAAACTTAATGCTGCAGAAAGGAATCTATTCAGGTTTTCTAGAACCGGTAACTATTGCGCATCGGATTGAGGTCAATTCTCAAACTACAAAAGATTTCCTTCTAGGCGCACATTTCATAGTATTACCCCCTAATCCCAACACACGCGATCAGAAAGCTCTTACGCTAATACCCACGTTCCCAATAACAGAGTAAAAATTTGGAAGATCTCGAGGTCTACTCAATAAGCATGCTAAAACTACACATCCTACTTCAATCTCATGACACTCTCCTCAGTACGAGCTATCCGTGTGGTATCAATATAATGTGTGGCACATTTATGTCTCTAAGATGCCACACAAGTATTCCACCTAACTGTCTTTAGGGTCTTGGACTTCCTAAACACATCCCAACTATACAACACATTTTCTTTTCTAAAAACAAGATAAATACACATATGTAATTTGTGATATAGTAGATTCGATAATCACTACTCAATCCACTACGTTCTTGATATAAATATATTCATCGATACTCGTTGATAAATATTTTCTTTTTTTTGTCAATCAATGTACACTTATCGTGCTTTAAATATGAAAGTGTTATATGGCATTGTGTCATTCGCACGTATAGTAGTTAAAGCGTTAGTAGGAATGACACCATCCCTGGAAATATTTACACTTAGAGAGCGAAAATCACCAAATTCTCCTGAAGTATGTAGAGATATATTTCTCACACCTAAGAATTCGATGGCATATAAACTCGACCTCTTGCCTTAATTTGGCTTATAACTTCCAGATATTTCTCATCTGCGCAGTATTTGTAGCGTTGTGAGCCTATTGTATGTTGCCTCTCATGATGAAGAAAAAAAGAAAATAATTTTAAAAGTGGTAGGGTATTATGTTTGCGCCGGGGGTAGTGGTAGTCCCTGTTGCGCACATATTCTTTTGTGTGACGCTCTACAGATATACCTGTAGTACGACATACAAAAATAAAATGTATTTTATTATGAGTACTGATAAAAAATATAATTATATCTTTTAGAATTCACGATTCTTTAATCTATAGGGACAAACCTCAGATTAGTCGATGTGTAATCATTCATATGAGTTATCTGTTCTTCGGAATTTTTCCCTCCTAATATCGAACTTGGGCGTGAAATGAATCTTAGAACTAATGTCATATTTTATTGTGGTCGGTCGATAGCTCCTGAAACAAGAGTTATTCTTGTTTACAAGGTTATTGCAAGAACTGTTGTGAGAATAGAGAGAAATGAGATGCGTAAAGTAGGAACTGGATTTATCTCCTTGATTAGATGTATCTAGAAAGACACTATGTCGAGGTCTTATCTGTCAGTGGTGGTTAGCTCAGCTTCATTGTTAAGACTATGCGTTTATCGGACACTAGTTAGTGAGGGTTTGTTGTAGGGTTGTGTTCCTGAATCTTTCATTGATTACTCAACCTTGTCTGGTCGTCGCTGAGCCGATCTACGTTACTGCGATATCGTTAGTGCTATCGGTTTATGAAGGAGTCTGCCTGGATGTCGGAACATATTTTCCTTTGTAACTGTACATTGGGAGTCTGAGGGATCCATCTTTATGAAACATTATTATCGAGCGCATGAGAACGAGAGTATGACAGTATTTACTTCACGTAAGGCTGATTGTTCAAGCACTCTCCAGGTTGATTCTTCCCCAGTGTTGTATTTGGAGAATGACTGTGTAGGAGAGAGTTTGCTGTTTGCATCGTATTATTTTGAGCTAGCTGTCGCTTGAGTCCTTGAAGGATTTGGTTCTGTGAGTTTTCTTCTCTTTTTTGATTTAGGCTTAACTTGGTAGATTTGGATACTGGAGATTAGTCTATCCACTTATCCATATGCCGGATGATTGTTAAGTCTAGCAGCACAGGCTAGATGCTTGTGATGCAAGCATCGCCAGGTGACAGTATCCGTATGCTGATTCTTAGTATTGAAACCGTTAGTGTTCACACCCGCACAATGAGGACTCAAGGAGATTTATTACTACATTTGATACAGTATGTGTGTGTGTTGCGTCCGAAACACGTGTTATTTCCGCCAACTTATGCTAAGTACCAGTGTGTTAACAGAATACTTTGTGTCATCTTTCATGAGTTATCTCTAAGTTGTCTTTCTCTCGGCCTAGCGAGTCATCAAGACCAGATAGGATGCAGAGTGCCGTCTTGATTCTGAGCATCAAGTGAGACTTTCATCATATCGATAACACCCCCGTTTTGTCTGTGGATGCGCCATTACTCCAAATACTGGGTGGGCGTTTAGCAAGCACTGTCGTGTCAGCTGATTGATCTATTGCTAGACAATTTTTAGATAGAATAGAACATGAGTCTCTTGACTTTTTGAAAAAATAGGTTTTCTGTCAGTAAATGAGTCTCCAAGCCTTGAGAATACTATTTGTTTGTTGTTATGACTGAAACAGAAAGCTTCAGTTATGCCAAGGTTGATTAAGTTGACTATCTGCATATGACAACTATCGCGATGCTCTGATATGCTTGATGGGGGACATACCTATGAAAGTCCATTGTGATGTTATTGCTAAACTTTTTGATGGTGGACGTTAAGAAGTACATCATCGCAAATCAATCGAGTATGATCAACGTTAGTTTATCGTAAGACAGGAGTTCCTGGACCAATACACTGTTGGGTGTCTATTGTATGGTGCGTTTCTGATCTTCAAACCACGATATGTTGAAACGATGCTAGAGATTTGTGTCTACCATACTTGACTATCACCATCCTTAATCATGAGGTATTTAGATCTTCTGAGTCCTGTAGGAGACCTGTGTCCGAAGAGGCATCCATATTCGTTGATTGGAGATCATGTATTGATCTTGTAGGTGCTGCAGGGCCGTTGCATCACTAGTTATAGTAGCGCCCAATTAATTAGATCTGAGCACCTTGTCATGGCCCCTTGGAGTCGGTAATCATGGTGATTCGGCTACGACTTTGGATATATTATTGTGACTGGAACATAGCAATATCACTAGTGACCATCCATGTCTAAATGCTGGTGAAAGAAACAGATGCTTCCTCATTTGATGTTGATATCGAACATGATGTCTAGACGTTATATGTGTCTTAAGACGGGCCCTTTATGGACAGATTGATTCAATCTATTACCAGTCAATACCCCTTTACCTTTCAAATGGAGCATGAGCGTGATAAAGCCTTTGGATCTGGTATAGTGGAGTTGTCAACAAATTCCACTCACGCTGTAAATCTGAGTTGGGACTTCAAAGACTGTACACCGTCATGGAACCATGTATGTCCGTTAATGTCGCTATGTAGAACACATCGGATAGTGCCAGGATCATTTTTGACAGCCAGTGGCTCGAAACATGTCACGAGTCTCTTATTCGTCATGCCACGTTGATTTGATTTACGCGTCTCTTGTGCTTCTCGTTAACTTCCTCTGCTTTAACCTTCTTTGCGAAGTTGAGGTAATGCCCCAAGGACTCTGAAACCCTTCGAAGGTGTACGAAGCCATCATCTCTCATGGTTACTTACCTTCACCTGTCCAGCACAATATATTAGAGCGTGTCCTATCATCCAGCCCAGACTCCCAGTCGCGTCTGTATGGTCGTTATTGGAGAGTATTGTATTTTTTTTTTATGTGTGGGGTCCATGTTTTGTTTGTGTTTGTGGTCGCGGGGAATGTGGAAGTATTGTTCCCAAAAACCCCAGTTAAATAAGCGAATCTAGTGTGATGGTAACGACAATATCTTCTCTTAACCACACCCCGGCCGGTATTTTTCGTCTCAGGGTGGGGGGGAGGGTACAACAATTCAACTACCCGCAAATACACCAATTTTCCCATAGAGGGGGGGGGGGGTGGGGGTTAGGGGGGGGGTGGGGCCCACTCCCCACCCCCCAGGAACACTGGTGTATTACGACAGGCTCCCACGTAGCCTGGGGCACCAAAAACCCCCCAACACAGTCACTCCGATTTTCTTTAAATCTCGAGTCAATTACTACTGATAAGAATTCATATATTCACTTACCCAAAGTGGGGGTTGAGTTGTAACCATCTTCAAAATCTAGCGTTTGGTAGTGTGGTACTTTATGCACTTATTTACCCGTTTCCAGTGGTATGGGGTGCCATTGTGTACCTGCACATCATACAGTATGAATCCTGTTTTTCATGGTCGGCCTTTCCAGACAACTTTTCACAGCACTGTTTTTGTACTCCGTTTCTTCTGGGACGCTTCGAAGACCAGCTACGTACAATGTGCTGTAGGGTCGATTGGAACTACCTTGACCGGTGGGAGGTCTTCCCTGGTTCTGTGCTTTCCAGGGACCAATGTCTGGAGGGTTATGTGATCCCGGCCTTTGGGCATTACAGATGTGATCACTGTCCAAGCGAACAACTATTTACGCCACTTCTAAAGTTGCTTGCAACGGTTTACCAAATTTCCGTAGTGGTGCACCATATGGTGATTACTCCTCGTGTTTTTGAGCAATAGTACACGAAATGTACATGTGCCCGGGTACAGTTGGTGGGTTGTTAAAGAGGGGGGAGACCGGAGAGTGGTGACTGGGTTGGTTGTTCATGTAGTGGGGGGGTGGGGTGAACACTGGGGTTGGGGGGGGTGTTTCGCTGGTTTACACAACGTTGGGATTAAACTGGGATTTTTAGGTTGCAGACCAAAGGCGATCCTACTGCGAACGTGGGGGGTACTTCTTCTGTTACTTGTTGCCAAACGCTTGTACTCATTTCGGGGTTGACCAGGTGTCCGAGCCAATTATTTACTTAGTGACACCACCACTGTATGTGGGGAGGAGAATATTGCGA